>CM045900.1:26700632-26705632 GCA_025169545.1 Anguilla japonica | reverse complement strand
AAATCGTAGACTGTGCAAAAAAATTCAAAAAAGGTATCAAAAAAGGTATCAAATATAAACATCTACTCACAAGATCAAACGGTCTATTCTGAATAAATTCATTGCATGTCATTCAAAAACATTTCCTAATGTTATGAGGTGGCGGTATCGCATATGAATCCCCGGAAGAGAACGACCTCGCCTCGGCCCTCGCTGATTGGTGGTGAAGCTGACTTTTAAGAGATGATTGACGGTTGGGAAATTGCGCCTTCGAATGTCACCCCACGTTCGTTTCGGGTGTTCGTCTGCACGTTGGGGGGGGGCAGCCGTGTAGCTCTACGCGCTAGCCTCTGCCACGAAGGAGGAAAGCATGAGGGGGGGGGGGGGGGGGAGACAATCCCTTACCCCAGCACTCTGAAGGAAAATCAATCATGTCATGAGCGAGGAGTTTGGACGAATCTGAACTCTGAGTTTCATCATCTGGTTCCTGTTCACACCACTGCTTTCCCTGTTTACTGCTCTCCCCAGTGCCTCCCTGGCTGCTGGCTGATTTCAGGCAGGAGGCCATTTCGAAGTGTTCCTAATAAGGGCTGAGATGTCATAGTTTTTTTTTTTCTTTTCCTCTCTTTCTCTCTCCCTCTTGGTCTCTCTCTCTTTCTTTCTCTCTCTTCCAGATCTGAATCCACTCTCATCAAAACTGAGATTGTGTAAGACATTTTGACAAAACCACAAAATGCTGGAAGTTTAGCTTTCCCTCTGGAATTTATTTTGAATGTTCTAAATGTGCTGTTTGACATTTTGACATTTATTCAAGCTAACGGAAGTTTACCAGTTACACTATGTTTAAAGATCAAGCTGTTCAAAACAAGAGTTTATATGCAACTCTGTTGCTGATGTTATGTTTTTTATTATTGTTTTTACATTTGAGGTCCTTTGGTGTACTGAAACATACTGTCTCATATACTTATACAGTTCCCTTAGCCTTCCTACTTGGGAAATTACAAACAAATGCTCCCCATGCACTGCACATAGAATAATGTCAAAGACTGCAGTAAAAGTGAACATACACTGCCTGGCCAAAATAAGTCACCGTTTGGATTTTTTTTGACAGTGCCCACTGTACAAGCCTGTGGAGGCAGTGTTATGATCTGGGGTTGCTTCAATTGGTCAGGTCTAGGCTCTGCAACATTATGTGGCAATAAAATGAAGTCAGCTGAGTACCTGAATGTACTGAATGACCAGCTTATCCCATCAATGGATTTTTTCTTCCCTGACGGCACATGCATATTCCAGGACGACAATGCCAAGATTCATCTGGCTCAAATTGTGAAAGAGTGGTTTTCACAATTTGAGCTGGGAGCATGATGAATCATTTTCACACATGAATTGGCCACCACAGAGTCCTGACCTTAACCCCGTTGAAAGTCTGAAATAAATGTTGTGATGTTGCATAAGGTTGTCGAAACAATGTCATGATGAATGCGGGCTGTAATCAAAGCTAAAGGCGGTCCAACAAAATATTAGAGTGTGCAACTTTTTTTTTGGCCAGGCAGTGTACATAAAACAATAATGACCATAGAACAAAGTATAATCTGAATCAGTGTTACAGTTAGAGGTGTAGTCATTATTACAGTCAAAGTCAGAGTTATAGTCAGTGTCACAGTACAGAGTTACAGTTAAAGTTACAGTCAGTGTTACAGTCAGGGTTACAGTTAAATTTACAGTAGAGAGTTACAGTCAGTGCTACAGTCAGGGTTACAGTTAAAGTTACAGTCAGTGTTACAGCCAATGTTACAGTTAAAGTTACAGTCAGTGTTACAGTCAGAGTTACAATTGGTGTTACGGTGTTCACAGTCAGTGTTACAGTTAAAGTTACAGTCAGTGTTACAGTCAGTGTCACAGTCAATGTTACAGTCAGTGTCACAGTCAGTGTCACAGTCAATGTTACAGTCAGTGTTACAGTCAGTGTCACAGTACAGAGTTACAGTCAGTGTCACAGTCAGAGTTACAGTCAGTATCACAGTCAGAGTTACAGTCAGTGTTACAGTCAGTGTCACAGTACAGAGTTACAGTCAGTATCACAGTCAGAGTTACAGTCAGTGTTACAGTCAGTGTTACAGTCAGAGTTGCAGTCAGTGTTACAGTCAGTGTTACAGTCAGTGTTAAAGTTGCAGTCGGGGTCACAGTCAGAGTTACAGTCAGTGCTTCCAAACTGCTGGTGATGTTGAGTGGGAGCCAAATTCCCCTTTAAGGACTTCCCCTTTAAACTGGCCCTGGTTAATCACGGATCCGCGACGAGGGCGTGTAGGCCCCTGCTGGCCCAGGCCAGGGTCTGGGGGGAGACGGCGGAACTCTCCGGAGCTTCCTTCAGCTCCCAAACGGCAGAGGCGGGGTCGGGGGTGGGGGAGGTGGGGAGAGGAAGGAAATCCAGATTTCTCTGGATTTAACTCCGTTCTCTCTTCCTTATGAAGAAAATGAGGGTGTGAAGGAGATCCGTCACGATAAAGAGCTTCTCGGGCGCCACTCTCCCTCCGCGTCCCCTGGGCGACTCCCCCAGGGAGGGTTCCTTAAGCGCTATGAGGACAAATTTACTGTCCCGGCTCCACTGTCCCCCCCCCCCCCGTTCAGTCTGTGCCCGGGATTTACATTCACTCCACACTGAAAACTGTGAATCATTTTTAAAGAATGGAGCAGGTCACCCAAAGGCTTCATGCAAGCTGGACTAATGAGATATTGAATTAAATGCTGTTTTTCAACTCTAGACATTCTCTTTGTCCTTTTCCGAGTATGGTACAGGTTCACTGAGCTATTCTGGTTGTTGTTTTTTTTTTGTTGTTCCTGATGAATCAGAATTAAGTGGTTGCATTTATGAACTAGGAGTTTTGGAGTGTATGCCTTAAGGATCTGACCATATTTGACAGTTTCACAATTCCTTTCTGGATATAGGCAATGCTATTATGAAGGTGCTCATTTTTAATTAGAAAATGATGCTGTTTTGTTTCTCTTCTGTCATTTGCTGAGATGATTTACCCATTGCTCTTATTCTATGAACTGGTATACAGTGAAAGGAAGGGTGCTATATAGGAAGCTGAAAATGTTAGGAAACTTAAATGATGTGTTAGTGATCTGGCAGGATGTGTGTTGTTTGTTAGGCCTTTGACTGTGTTTCTGGTCATGTGTGTGTGTTCTCATGGCTGCGGGTTGTTGGCAGGTCAGTCAGTATCCCAGAATCCTCTCTGCCTCATTCAGCTCTCACCTCCCATCATGCCGCAGACACGCAGGTGCTCTTTAATCCTGGTTCATTAGTGAATGCCCCCTGCAGCACACAGCACCCCCCCCCCCCCCAAGTTCTCACATTACCTGGAATACTACCCCCCCCCCCACACACACACACACACACAAGCTCTTTAATAGCCCCCGCGCCAGGGGGTTGTCAGGGGTGGGGTTAGTCTTACGAGATCATCGTTAAAACACGCTGGAAAATTAGCAGGAGAAAACCGCAGAGTCTGTACTTTTGGGCTAGCGGAGCAGGACAGGTAAAGGAAGCAGCTGTGCATCCCGTGCCAGGTCATTTCCTCTCTGGACTCCAGCATCCAGCGCTTTTTTTACCGTTTCTGTCAGTCTCAACACATTTTCATCAAATCGCTCCGAGGAGAAATTTTGCATTTTTACGTGCTGAACTCTGAAAAACATGCTTGCTACCTGTAAAGTTTAGCTTCACAAAGTATATATAAAGTTCAGCGATTTCTTGTCCTTCATAGTAGTTTCCCTGGTAACTGTCGGAACTTTGCATTCTCCCATTAGATGGGATTACTGGAGGAGAGAACCTCCACCATAGCTGCTATGTACCTTAATTGACAGCACAATTAGTGCCAGGTTCTTCAATCTTCTTTCCTCATGTCCTACACATGTTACTCCCTCAGGCTCAACGTAATCAAAAGTTAACGCTTATGTTCAGGTTAACAAGGAGAAGATTTAATATATACATTGCTTTGAGGAATGAAAAAAAGGAATCTTAGCTAATGTGGAGCATATTTAGCATTTATTATGGAAAATACTTTTACAGGTGGGAGGTGGAAAGACAGTTCGGGAATTAACGTTAGCCCCGAAAACCGCATATTTTAAACACGAATTGTGATTTTCCATCTGTCCCCACTGGCTGGAGACTGGCGGTTGGGCCAGATCCACGCTGTCAATCAGCGGTCCCCGGTCGTGCGAGGGAGCTCTCGTGGCGACGCCCACCCCGGCTCATTAAGAGAGGGCTAGCCCCAACGCGGAGCGAGCCTCCGCCGTTTTAACATTGGGCGCACGCGACGGGATCATTTCAGCGATTTGCGGGATTTATCTCCTCCTGAAAGCAGAGCCCGAGGCTGCTCTAATTGGTAGGAAAGCGCACTCCCTCTTCCTTCCTGTCAGTCTCCGCTTTATTTACTGAAAACTCCCGAAAACCTATTTGCACGATAATGAGCCTAAATCGCTGTGATGCTAACATCGCAAAAAGAGCCTCTTTGCAATGTCTTTACTGAACAATCAAAATTAAGTTTTGAGTCGTTTTGGAGCCAGCCTTTGTTATAATGAACATACAGTAATGAAATTACTGCTGCAGGATGAAATGCATATAATACCTTTTTATTTTATGTTTTAGGAGACTGAAGCCCTTATTTTGTAAATCTGATTTTGACAGACTTAAGAAACTCTGCTTCCTGCTAGTTTACACAACAGCCGTGTGTACGCTTGTTGAAAGAAGAGGAGGCATCCATAGCCTGGAGTCAGTCAACGCTTAACTTTGGCTCACAACAAGATGTGTTTTTGCTTGTTTGTTTTTACTTTTTTCAGAGCCAGTCGTAACTTCAGCTATTGTCAGAACTACCCTGCCAAAATGTGTTTGTGAAGAAAAAAAGGTTAACATGTGAATTTAAATATGAGTGAAATTTAAGGGAATGTTTATTTGCTGCAAGCTGAAACAGCACACATTGCTCTTTTTGTAGTATACAGAGTACGCTCTGTTGATACTGAGACAG
>CM045900.1:26665632-26695632 GCA_025169545.1 Anguilla japonica | reverse complement strand
ACTGTCAAGCAGGGTATGTGTTAGCACCGATGGGTGGTCTGGCAAAGAAACGCAAGAGCGAGCCGAAAGTTTTATTAATGTGTGTGAGCGTGGGGGAGAGTGTGTGTGTTTTTGGGAATACCTGTTGGCAGAAGAATGGCGGTCTCCATGCTTCTCACTCTGTTCACACGTAAGCTCTTAATGTCCTGCTCTTGGGAGACCATCCCTGGATCCGTGTTCATAAAACATCTCAGATTTAGGAGCGCTGATCTCAGATCAGTTTCACCTTGCCCGTATCCTGCCGTTATCCATGATGAGCTAAAAGCCTGAATGGTCCTAGTCAGTACTCTAACTCACAGAGCTTTATCAGCATGAGCTCAGGGTGCCAACTGGGGGAGCCATTGTGGGTTGAGGGGCCTGAATCCCAAATTTGTGGTTTCTCCACCGACCAGCACGCCAAAGCTGTACCCCTCTTACAGCCTGGAGCCCCAAAATGTTCAACAATAACAGATATTTACTAACAAACTAGTAACTATATTCAAGTAAACAGAAACGTGACAGCTTTTATCGAACGACCAGCTAAAACTGAGCTAAATGCCTCAGATCATCAGGGTAGACGATGAACAGAATACATGCAGCATCCAGTTTCTGCTACCAGCTACGGCAGGAAGCGCAATAAAGCCTTAACCTGACATACAGTGTGAAAGGCAAGCCTCGAAAATGCAGTGCGACTGCGTGTTTTATTTGTGCCATCATTCTATGCAGAGTAGGGTGGGGGGGGGGGTGATGAGGGAGGGATAGTGGGTTTCTGACAATGACGAGCCTAATTTAGTGCCCACATAGCGTAGCATTGAATTGTACAGCCAAATTAACATAAGAAAGAGAAGCGAGTAGTGATTGGTCAGGATGCCCAGTAGGCGGGGCCAGAAGGAGGCTTTGGGAAATAAATGGATTGAAGATCATCAGGCCTGTAGACAGAGGTGGAAAATCCAGGTTTAGAAAGTAAAAGTCCTTCCCTGGTATTTTGTCCCACACACCTGGATTTGCTAATTAGCGGAATTCTCCAGCCAGGAGGCAGAACTAATTAGTGGAATCAGCTGGCTGAGTTCACGGGTGAGAGAACACATGGCGGGACTTTCACTTCCTGACCCCGGGACTATCCGGCTCCGTCTGTAGCCGAACTCGCCAGCGCCCCCCAGAGCCTGAGTGTGGTACAGACAGACGGGCCGCAGGAACGACCGCCGCGACCTTTGACCCTCGTCAGTGGCGCATTCCCCCCCCCCCCCATTCTTCGGCTCCCAACTGACAGGGCCAGCTCTGACAAGGCGCCCGGGCTGGGGGGGGGGGGGGGGGGGGGGGGGGGGTAATTACCTCGCCCGTTTCAGAGCCCCCTTCCTTCATGGGCTCCTGAAAAGCATTATTAAATTAATTAAACGACGAGGAGTCATATTCGATGTATTGCACGGGTGACGGGGTTCGTGAATTAAATATCTGTGGCTCCTTCGCTGGATACGCCGGAGTGCGGGTGGCCTCGGCGACAGGTTCCTTCACCCTTAAAAACCGCGCGTCAATCCCCCACACACTTTCTGTGTGACTACTTTTGTGTTACTTTCAACACGTTTTGTGTCACAGTCACTACTTTTGTGTTACGAATACACAATGTATGTGTTACAAAAGGTTCTTTTTAACGCAAACTATGTTGAAAGGAGCCTAACACAAAATGTGTTGAAAGCAGACCTGGGTCAAATATGTATTTGCTTTGGATTCAAATACTTTTCTGTGCTCTATTGATTTTGCCTGGTGTGTGCTGAGCCAATATGACCAGAAGGCGGGGTTTGTACTTGTTGAGAGTATTTCATTGGTTCCAATACACCAGACAAGATCAGTAAAGCATAGAAAAGTATTTGAATCCAAAACAAATACGTATTTGACCCAGGTCTGGTTGAAAGTATCACAAATGTAGTAAAGCAAAAAAAAATGTGTTGGGTCTTAACACTCACTTAGTGAGAGTGTTCCCTCCCGTGCAAACAAACGTTAGGACAAACGGCGAACGGAAAGAATTTGGTACAGGAAGGAGAAAGGGAGGAGGAGGAGCTCAGGGCTGATACTGTCAGGGAGTACGTGGAGGCGGAGCCAGAGAGGTCACGTGACATCCACGCTGCGGTTCGTTTTTAACGAGGGCTCGTTGCGGGTGACTGTCTTCATTTAGCGACTGATGTGGGGCCGGCCAGCCGTGAGCGGCGGCGTGCGGCACGCTACGGACGGCCCGCGATTTCCCGCGGCAGAAGAGGGGTCGTCTCCTCGGTGACCTCGGCAGACGGCCGTGTCAGGCCGATCGGTGAAATTAACCGCGCCCTTAAATTCAGGCTTAGCCGCGCAGAGCCGAGCGGAATGTGCTAGAGAGCAGCTTAACCGTATCATCTGAGGCTTCGATTCACAGATTAGTAGCTCAAGAGTCCCTTCTTCATCCTCTTTCCCTTCATCCTTCCCTTTTCTCTCACTCTCCCTCTGTTTCCCTCCCTCTCTCCCTCTCTCTCTCCCTCCTCCCATCCTTTCCCACTCTTCAGGACGTTTGCCAATCTCTTTGTTTACCATGCTAGGGGGAAATTGTCAAAGCTGGTAAAAATTGTCCTCAAATTTTTGTTTTCATCTTCCTAATCTAACAGTTTACTGAACTTGATAAGTGTCCCATCAACATGTTAATCAAATTACTCATGAACAAAAATTGACAGTTTTCATTAATTATGCAAGATTATTCTAATTGCAATTCAAATTTATTCATTTAGAACAGAAGGTATTCAGTAATATTTTACAGAATTTGCATATTAAATGGAGGGACTTGTGCATTATGTATGATAATGTATGCACAGTGTCTTATTTTAACTTCACAGCCATATGTGGCGGCGTTGTAGGAGCAGGTGAAAAGTCTGAGAGTGTTTAATTTGCTTGACAAACATTAGGCTGGGGCTTGTCAAGTGGAGTGCGGAGAATGCCAATCTTAATTTACTTCTTATTGATAACCCCAAACTCTAAACATCTGCATGCCTTGTTTAAATCTCTGTTTACGGACTGGGGATGGGGGGGAAGGGTGATGGATGGAAAACCGAGCGGTTTCCCAGGGTTCAGTGCATGTCTGGAGCGAATCACAATCCATTACAGTCACCGCGCCGTTAGAATGTGAAGGGGAGCGTCTGGCGGCGGCGGCGGTGAAATCCGGGACGTGATTGGTTCAGCGCGGAAGTGGGCTAATAGCACAGTATGTTAGATTAGCCTGTGACTTCACAGCAAATCTGGGCGGTGCATTCACAGAGCCGTGAGCAGATGCTGTGCTTTATGAGTGCATTACGTGCGAGAATGTGATCTGTGTGACTGATAACAACAGCAATAATATTAATAACGCAATTATTATTATTAATATTATTATGAGAATTGAGAACAGTACACACATGAATGCTCACATGCACACACACACACTCACAGTTTCTCTGGCCTAACCACGTCTACTGTAGTGTTCTAGAGTCCTTAGCACAAGCGGTGGACAGTAGCTGTTTGGGATCTAATGGATAGACCAGTGATGCCATAACCCCACCTGAGGTCACCTGACCTGTCTCTTGTTCTGTGACTGTCATAGAAAACCTGCTTGGCCTTCTGGTGTCATAGCCTGGAGACATATCTGTGGCAATCAATCCCCAGCACTAACAAGTGCTCTGGGTGTATATCTGACTTTAAGGAATCTACACATGCTCATGGTCTTTAAGACTATGCTAACATGTATTTAAGGCAGATTCTTGTTGACATATGTTCATTATTAGATTTACATTTGCTTAAGCAAGAACAAACTTTATTCACAGGAAAAGAAGTAAAGTTCTATCTGCTGTACTCTAGGTGAGAAAAAATATTAACAGAAAGTACATGCAGTGATGACATGTCATATTTTTTTTACTATATTCTTTCAGTTTATCCTATTCATATAAATAATTTGATTTGACATATTTACACTGCAATATGCATGGTTGTATTTTTCCAGTGAACTGCGTGGTGTCATTCGTATCTTGTGTAATACAAGCATAGAGGAGTGAAATTTATTCCCCTATTCCCATTTTTAAATATATTTGAGATCAAATCACTTAAAAGCCGAAACGCATGTAAAGGGGTCCTGGGCTACGTCTGCTTAAGACAAATGACTGGTACGAGGTGAGAAATATCTGTCTGTACTTGTTCAGATCCGAGACCTACAAATTTACACCTCATTTCAATTTCCCATAGCGGGCGTGGATGTGCAAATATCTTATTGGAAAGCAGATTAACGCGCGAGGCTAACGGGGCTCATAAATCCGCGGGCAGCGACTTGTACCGTCATGCGAGCGTAATGACTATCTAACGGAATCAGGGCTGACGGTGTCAGTTTAACGCACAGAAAATGTGCTTGATGCGAGATTATTAAAGCCAGTCCGTGACACATCCATACGCTGTGACTAAATTTTATAGTTCATGAAGCGTATTAGCATCGCATCGTATCCTTGTCCGTTCAAAAGGCGATTTCCATTTATATTCACAATTTTTTTTCCCCACGAAGATAAATATTACACGAATCATAATTTCCCTCAAGTAAATACTACAAATAATAAAATACTCAAATGCCTTTGTTTGGGAGTGACGCTAATATTTTCCATTTGTGTTGTGACTAGCGAAACTCACGGCCTATCAGGTAACAAATTGAATGTTTAATATTCATGCATATTATGGAGGGCGATGCTGAACCCTGAATCACAGCAGGTTGAGAGTTCTCCCATGGCTGCTGGCGTATCGGATAGTTTGTCTGAAGGGGCCAATGGGAAGCAGCCGTTGGAGCTTGTCAAAAACGCGAAGCGAGCATGACGTTATGAATTTGAGATTTGCCAAAAAAAGATAATGCTTAAGCCTGGATTCAATCAACATTTGTCTTGCAATTAAAAGCAAATGTTTTTTTTTCTTTTACAGAGTTGAGCAAGTTCTACAATCACCACAATCAACTTGCCAAACTGTATTTGTGAAGAAAATATGTAACAGGCATTTATTTTTTGATGCAGTTAAGATTAAGGACAAATGTTGAATCCAGGCTTCAGAGATAAATGGTAAATCTGACTAAATGTCAGGTGCCAGTGGACTTTTTTTCCCTTGATAGTTTTTTTCCCAGTGAAGTTAGTTAGTGAACACAATGCTGCAGCCGCACAACCTGCTCCTCCTCTGTAATGTCTTCAGTCCAGTGAATTCCTGTTATCGTTGCCAAAGCTGAAATATAAAATCTCTTCTCATATGTTTTGATAGTTTTATGCTGTTGTAAATAAACAGGATTTACACTCTATTGGTATATTTCTATCGCAAGCCCAGATATCTATGTCCTGCTATATAAATTATTTTAATTATTTCATAATTGTACCACAAGGAGAGGGGTCAAATATCAGCATGTGTAAGCAACATCTGGTTCCTGATTTTAGGCTGATATTTTTATTAAAACTTGGCGTGTTATCTCAGAATACTGTAAGGCCATGCTAGTTCTGCAGAAGGTACTGTTGTGTATTAATACACACTGGGCCTCACAGCACCTTCTCTGCTGCAGAGGGTGATGGCGCTATTATTCTGATTATGGATTTTATAGATGAGAGACTGTTGTGGTCTTAGTTCCCACCAGCCTTCCAGCATTGCTTGGAGTCCTGGCCTGCAGCTGCATGTCAGGCCCTAACCCAGGGACCCCAGCTGTGGTCCCAGCGAGTTCCAGGACCCAGTACCTGATTAATTACTCACACGGTTAGCCCACTCCACCTGGTTACTTTGGTTCTTTTATTATTATTGGCTGCTGATTTAAGGTGAAAATAAGAACTAGCAGACTTAGCAGGTTTGGGGACCCCAGCAGACCCTGCGGCTCTCCGGGACCAAGGCTGGGGACCCCAGACCTAAGGACTGCAGAAACCCAGTCTGTGCTCGATTGATCCTCCATTGTTACACAAACAACTAACAGAGCTTTTTTCAATAATGTACACACTTAACCAGATTTTGGTCAGTTCTGCTCAGAACTGATCAGTAGGAAAATGGTGAGCATTTTTTTTTTTGACTGATTGGCCTGTTCTCATCATTATGTTATGTTATAATTATATTATGGGGCGACATAGCTCAGGAGGTAAGAGCGATTGTCTGGCAGTCGGAGGGTTGCCGGTTCAAACCCCGCCCTGGGCGTGTCGAAGTGTCCTTGAGCAAGACACCTAACCCCTAACCCCTAACTGCTCTGGCGAATGAGAGGCATCAATTGTAAAGCGCTTTGGATAAAAGCGCTATATAAATGCAGTCCATTTACCATTTACCATTATAGAAGTCAAATCTTAGGGATGCTTGCTGTTACCTGTTTTTAATGATAAACAAGCCCCCCTTGTGGAGCTGTGAAAAAGTGGCACGTAAGAATCGTTCTTCAGCTAGTAACCGCAGCCCGTGGCTTGCTGTCTTAAACGTCCTGGGATGTTTAAATAAACTTCAGTTCATAGGCTCAGACCGGTGGGGTTTCTTTCGAAGTAGACCGGCCCCAGCGCAATGTCGGTGCGGAAGCTGACACATTTCTGTACGCGTGACAGGAGGAACGGGTACCGTCTTCTTACGCCTCGCCCCCCCCCCCTGACAAAACAGCGAGCTGTCAGCTCGAGGTTCGCTCCGCGGAGGCGGCGGCTGCGCTCGTTCTCCTGGTCGCGAGCGCGTGTTTATACACGCGTCCCCCCTCTCTCTCTTTGAAACTCGCGTCCCCGCGCGACGAGCCGAGCCGCGGGTGTCGGTTACCCTCGCGAGCGGCGAGCGCGAGCGCTGTTTCCTTCGGAAGCGCGCTTCCTGTCTCGCTTCTCCGGCTGTCACTTCGCGAGCGCTCCTCGCGCTCTCTCCGTAGTCTCCCCGTGTTCACGCTGCGCTCTGCTTCTGCAGCGCAACGACGAGTCTTTCTTTCCCCTCCGTCTGACAAGTCACCCAACTGTTCTCTTTCTTTAAGTTCTTACTCCTTTGCTCCTTTGTTGCTTGTGATATTATTATTATTATTATTATTATTATTATTATTATTATTATTATTATTATATTATTAGTAGTAGTAGTAGTAGTAGTAGTAGTAGTAACATAACATAATATAACATAACGTAAGACGAGAACAGGCCATTCAGCCCAACACTGCTCGTCTAGTAGTACTATTAGTGGTAGTAGTAGTAGCAGTAGTAGTAGTAGTGGTAGTAGTAGTAGAAGTAATAGTAGTAGTAGTATTTGGTGGGGCAGATGGAGCTGTATTATTTTGTTTTCAATAATAATAACATCCTGGAGTCAAATATTTTCAACGACTTTCTTGATCTCACAGTAAAAAACTTGTCCTGTGCGCACCATGTCCCTGTCTTCATGAATATTTAACACCTGATAGAGTTCTTTATTTCCTCCTTAATGAAATTGTTGATGTTGCTAATTCCAGTCCCCGCCCTCCCTGTCTCTAATAAATAATAATGGTGGGGGATGAATGAGGATCTAACCTCCCCTTACCCCCTTCCACAAGCACACCCACCCCAACCCCTCACCCCTCACCCCCCCTGACTGATTTTCCCACCGTGGTGGAAATCCTCTCTAAGTTGTGTACAGAGGGCCACTTGTGTCCTGATGATGTCATGGACCTGACCTGCTTTCCTCTTACAAAGGCTAAGGTATCACTGGCTGGGCTGGCACAATACCTATTCAGCCAGATCTCTTTACTTCTACAGCCTTCCCAACAATGTCATTATTTGTCTCGGAGTTATAAAGCTGGACTTTTGCAGGAAACTGAACAGACAAAACATTTATCTGGGAAGGCTGCGGGCGCCATTAGCTTTCTCTTTCTTTCTCTCTTTCTTTTAGGCTCTTTCTTTCTATTTCTGATGACTGGACTTTAGGAACATGTTCCTTAGTCGGTAATGTCTGCGGTTGCATTCAAAGTGTAATGAAAATACGTTGTTTTTTTAAACGTTTTTTTATGATGCTTTTTCTCGCTATTTAAAAACGCAATCGCAAACAAGTGGAAAAGAAGCATAACAGCACACACTTGAACACACTCACAAAGAGGAGGCCACTTCAAAAAAAAAAAGGGGGGGTAAGTTGAAGACATTCCCCCATATATATCTACCTTCAGTCCCAATTTGTTTTGTTTACCGCAACAAAAAACGAGATATTCCTGTACATAAAAGTAAAACCCCAAAGCAAAACATTTGCATTCACATCACAGATCATTTTGTTGAATTTTTCTCTTACAGTCTGCCAATGTGTACAAGGGCTGCTGACCAGGGACCCATGTGTCATAAAAGGGAGCGATATCTTATGAAATACCTTTACCTTACATTTCCAGATCTGTATTTCAAATATTCTATTGGTATGAGCTCAAGTATGACCCTATGCCACCCAGCTATTGTAGAGCGTTTGTGATCTATCCATTTCAGCAAGATATTCTTCCTTGAACAAAAGGTACAGACACATAAAAGCCTTCTGAAGTGGTAGCTTTTAACATGTATGCTAGGCAAGCCAAGAAGCAGGCATAAAGGATCTTTTTCAAGCGGAGTACCCCGGATTAGGTTAAGTTTCCTTGATAATATTCTTCCAGTACTCCTCCATATAAGTACAAGTCCAGACACAGTGAATATGATTCTCTATTTCAGTATTACACTTTGTACATAGTTAAGATTTGCTACGACCCATCCTGTGCCTAAATTGAGTGATCTTTAAGGGGTGCAGCAGTCTGAATTGCAATCTCTTTGTCATGTCGCAAACAGAGGCGTCATTTGCAAATCCCCTTATCTTTGTCCGAGTGATTTCAGCTATGCTAAGGTTCCAGTCATTACTGCATTCATGGAGTGTGGACAACAGGTACCAGTATTATACTGAGTAAGCATGCTGTACCACTCTTGTTGTGGTCCAAAAGCATCTCTTCTATTGGGGAGGATGGGTAGCTGTAGCAAACATCCTTTTGGCTGTGCTAAAGCTACATAGCCGAAGATATTTTTAAAAAATCACTTCGGGGCATGTTATATTTCTGCCATAGTTATACCAGTTTTTCTTGTCCTAACAATTTTCTAATTGTCTGCCAGGCCTGTGGTTGTGCTTATGATGATGTTATCCTCAATGACACTTTCCGTTTTTTTCTGCACTGACACTTTTCATTTTTTACCCAGTAACACTCTTCATTTTGAGTTGTGATATCCATCCTAACATGGAAAGTGGTGGTGGTGGTAAATAAGTCCACATATATGCATTTTTACAAGGGTCCAGAGCTAGCCTTATATAACTGTAGAAGTGATGGGGTTATAGATATCCCCAAAAATAAGTACAGCCCTGGGGTGCCTATTTAAACGGGCAGGAGGAATGAGAGTGCCGATCTCGAAGACCGCCTGGGAAGAGGGCGTCTGATTGGGCAAAATTAACTCAGTAGCCTGAACACTTTCTCAGGCTCAACACTGCTGGCATGGATACTTCAGGGTTACTAAGAAACAGCAGGGCATCATCTGAAAATGTGCTGATTTAAAATATATATTTACATGGCCGTGAAATTATTTCACTTTTCGTATCAAAAATAACTTCATGAAAATAATAACACATATTTATGATTATGTAAGGTGGGTGTGAACTGGGCTTATGGATAACTGTTTCCTATCGACAGAGCAGTGAACTGTGAATGGAATCTTGGAATTGTATCAGTGCTGTTCAGCATCACCAAAGGAAAGGGGACTGCAAGCTGAATCAATTAGAAAATGTAAGCTTATGTTTGTGCAGTAGTCCTTAGTAGTCCAGGACTCACACGCAGCAGTGACAAATAGCTAAAACACAACACCGAGGAAGAATACGAGTGAACACAAAAACATGAATGATTTAAACCTCGCGACCGACGGGGCGAACAACATCACTTGTGGCGTACGAGAGAGCGACAGCGGTGTCACCCGCTTGTTTGTTTGATTACTGCGCGCGGTCGACGGTACGAAAGAAGACGAAGTCTCGGAGCGTGTCCGTATCAGGTGCACACGCGTCGTCTGCGTGTGTGCGAGAGAGTCCGTGTGTGTGTGTGTGTGAATCATTCCAGAGCAGTTTTAGTCCTCATAAAATATTCATTTTGGTTGTGCAGCGCTCTGTAATTGCCATCTCTCACCCTGAATTATTTACGCCCCGTACGGACTGACAAAGCTTCGCCATGAGGCTCAAGATGAATCAGATACAGGGATCTCTGCTGCCAACGGCATTATGGCCTCCCCCAAAAAAAATATGGCACCCCGGCCGTTCCTGGCAACCTCGTCCAAATCCGAGCCCGCTTTTAATTTGACGTGTTCTTTTTTCGGCTATCGTCTCTCCCTTAGCCACTCCAGAAAGGCTAGCGCTTATTGTTAAGTAGCTGCCACATCTCACTCGCGTTGCGATCTCCTGTGGGGTCAACAGAAGCATGATATTGCTCCAGTGCAATTAAATAATAATAATTAAAATTAAAAATCAACCATGTGAACTGACCAGTGCCTGTCCTGATTTTAACAAGGAGATGTATGTGTATGTACACACACAGTAAAATGTACAATGTCTAATAGGGACCATATGTACTAAGAGTTGATTTACCACTCAATATTTTACTGTGGATGTGACTCCATAAAGAAATGATATATACGGCATAAAAGGTTGTGGATCTAAGAATCTGAGACAACATTGCTCTGGTGATTCTGGGTGATGTAACAGCTGTGTGCTCAGTGCTCTGGTGTTTCTGGGTGATATAACGGGTGGTGGTCTGCAGTACTCTGGTGTTTCTGGGTGATGTAACAGGTGGTCTGTAGTAACAGAGCTCTGGTGTTTCTGGGTGATGTAACGGGTGGTCTTTAGTAACATGGCTCTGGTGTTTCTGGGTGATGTAACGGGTGGTCTGTAGTAACAGGGCTCTGGTGTTTCTGGGTGATGTAACGGGTGGTCTGTAGTAACAGTGCTCTGGTGTTTCTGGGTGATGTAATGACCGGTCTGTGGTAATGGCACTCTGGTGTTTCTGGGTGATGTAATGGCTGGTCTGTGGGCTCAGCGTTCTGGTGTTTGTTGACATGCAGGATTAATGAATGTGGAGCTGCATGCAGATGTGTCCCTCTCATTATGAAGCTGCGTTACCTGCATTAAAACTAATCACTGGCAGACAGAGCTCTGCTCACATGAATCATTTATAATATTTATAATACGTTTTTCATCAGGATCTGAGGGGGGATCTCTGCATTAGTGTTTTACGTGTGAGAGCTTTGGCTTGATTTGAAATGTTTTTTTTTTCCTGTTTCTTGAAATAACTTCTGTGAAGCTGATAATCCTAATTAATGAAGTCTTGAAGGTGGAAAAAAAAAAGTCAAGGAAATAAAATTTAATGTGTCAATGCAATGTCGAAAAATGCAAAAAAGGAACTACTATTTAAGTGTAAAAACAAAACAATAAATAAATACAAGAAAGGAACAACTGTCTGTCTGTGACCTATAATTAACTTAACAAATCTTATCAAATGAGGAATTAGGTTACTAAGATCAGCTGGGAATGAGGTTGGGTGAATGGGGGGGAGGTCATGCAATGACCATAAGCACATGCACTTGATCTTCTCACAACATGTAAACCCCCCTCCCCCCAGTGTCTGCTCCAAACAAACAGCAGTACCCTTGATGTGAAGCAACTGATGCTGGCATTTTTCTTAAGTAAGGGCTATGGTAATGTGCCCATACCCGTAGCCAAGGCAAAAAAAATATGAATTGAAAAAGCAGTTGATTTTTTATGCAAGCCTTTTTCTCAGATCAAATTGTAATGAAGAAAATCTTACTGAAAAATATTACTTTTTGTCTCAGTTGAAAAAAAAATGTTTTCAATTTCAGGTTCTGGTGCAGATCATATGAGATCTCTGCCTTTCCAATTTCCCGAAGGATCATGGGAAGTGTCAGGGATCGTGGCGTGTTTAAGTATCCCTTGACGGCGAACTCCGAAAACAGCGAAACCAGCGGAGAAAAAGTATCAGAAAAATTCTGAGATAAGACTCTGTGGAGACGTGGAGAGAGGCTGAGGCCCTTCAGATTCGGGGGGGGGGGGGGGGTTAATTTTCCAAAGCTAATAAGGGGTGATAGGGAGGCGCTGGACGGGAGATAGCGGGAGGGTAGGAGCCCGGTCCCTTGGCGGTAGTAGAACGGACGGCGTTAGCGCGCCGCGGTTTTCAAGGGGGGGGGGGGGGGGGGGGGGGGCGGGCTGCTGGAGGGGGCCGGAGGAGCGGCTGCTTCCAGACAAAGGGGCGTAATGGCTGACGAGGAGCGGGGGGGGGGGGGGGGTGGGGAGGGAACGGGGCGCCCGGGCTGGTGTGCGGGGGTCAGCGTGAGAACACTGGGGTGCGGCAGAGGAGCCGGGTGCGGAGACGGACGCCAGTACGGTCCCGATTGTGTGTTTTTCTTTTTTTTTTTTTTTTATTAAAGGCTGGGCGAGTATTGGGGGGGGGGGGGGTGGTGGAGGAGGAGGAGGGGGGGGGAGGGAGAGCGCACAAAGGGCCATCTGGTTCCTGCTGTAAAATCGAAATCCACTGGCCGTTCCCAAAAATTCCGCCCTCCCGCGATTCGCCGGGGCGAGGGCCGGGCCGAGGGGGGGGGGGGGGTCGCGGGGCGCTGACGCGGTTCGAGGCGCCGCGTTCGGAGGCGGTGCCGTCCGGTGTCCCGGGGAACGCGGTCCGCGGAGGGACGGCTAGCGGCGGGACTGCCGGAGAAGGGGGGGGTGGGGTGGAGGACCCCAGCGTTTGGGAAATGCGATATGCATCGGCCTGCGGGCCGTCTCTGCGCAGGCATCTTACGTTAGCGTAGCTCGGCGGTGCGTAGGAAGCGCTCGCTACGCGCACCGTCCGCATGGCGGGAAGGCCCGACCGGCCGCCGGGGCTGCTGGGTAATCGATAGGGGGGGGGGGGGGGGGGGGGGTGGGGGTGGTGGGGGGGAGTGCTGTGCAGCTGTGGCCTCCGCGTTCGACGGCTCCTTCGCTAATTACCGCAGACGAGCCCTCCGCTGACCCGTCCGCCAATCGCCCGGCAGCGCGGTCTCCAACCACCAATCGCCTGGCGCCGGAGTTTCCATCCGCCAGTCGCAGCGCATCGTAGTTTCCATAGTTTCCAATTCAGCCATCTGGTACTCTGGTACAGCACAAGCCCGGTCCCAGCTTGTATTAATCAGCAGAAACACCAGAACATATACAGAGTGTAAAAGCAAAAAACAACATATAAAATAAAATATACTAAAAACAGCTCATTATATTGGACAAAAAACTGACCATAATAATTGAATAATTGAAGACTGACTTACCTACCTTCACACTGTAACCAATTTAATTACTTCAAATTTAAAGCATTCAGTCTTAAATCTGATAACGTATGTTGGCCTAAAGTGCATTAAGAGAGATGTGCTGGCTCTATGACCCACTCCCCCCCACCCCTGTCACACACAAACACAGACACAGACACACACACACACACCCCACCCCCCACACATGCAAACACACAAAGTTATAAATAGGAGTGTGTAATAGGCCCCAATAACACAGCACCCTGAAACCATGTATATTCTCAACACTTTGCCTGTTTGTTTTTTATTTCTCTTTAATTTGATGGAGGGAGTACAGAAAAAGGGTGGAGGGGGGGAGGGGGTACTGGGGGGGGCGGGGGGTTCTGCTCTGCTCTTTCACGGTCGGAGAGGAAAAAAAAGATCAGAGCGAAGATAAGAGGGCCTTCGTGAACCTCAAATGACCAAAAAGTTCCCCCTCTTTTCTTCTCAATTACACGCTCTGCGAAGCCGTTCGTTTAAACAGCAAAGCCGGGCGCGTTTGTGAAGAGACGATCCATCCCCTCCTCTGACCGGAGGGACAGGGCTGATTATTGCGTGATTAGTGGCTCGGGGTTCAGGAGGAGAGCGGAGCCGCCTTCGCCGAGCGCGGAGGTGAGGACGCGTCCCGTTAATTACCCCCCCCCCCCCCCCCCGTCGCCCCCCCCCCCCCCCCCCCCGCCGGATAGCTTTATCGGTGATTTGTCGGCTTCAGAGTCGCGGTTTCGGAGATGAAAGCCGATAAAGCTCTCAGTCGCGCGGTCGAGGCATCAGAGAGAGAGGGGGCGCTCGGGCTAAGGATGAAACGCGTCCTCTCTCTCTCTCTCTCCCCCCCCCCTTCCCCGCGACAAACCCCGCGCTCTCTTCTCCCTAAAACCGATAACCGCCACCCCCCCCCCCCCCCCACCAGCCAATTATTCCCCGGCATTACAATACACGGAGGCACCTTTTCCCCGGGCTCGGCCAAGCTCTAATTACCTGCGCTAATACCCCCCCTTTATTGGCCCTAATATTTCTCAGGCGCCTTGGCGCCGTCCCGGGAACGTCACCGGGACCCGGCGGCCTGTCAGGACGGCCGGTTATTGAGAAGGATAGCTTTAATCAAACCTAATTGCCGTTAATTTCGCCCTCCCCCCCCCCCCCCCCCCGTTCGCACTCCGACGGCGTCTAACGCGGCGGACTCCTCCGCGTCCCGCTAAATCGCGATCGAACGGCCCTCCTTTGTTTTCCGGTCGTCGCGAGCGACGCCGCCGAGCCCCGCCGCCGTTTGAGGAGAGGAGAGAGAGAGAGAGCCGCTCGCCCGCGATCGGCCCCGCGAATCACACAGGGCCGATTTGCGCCGCCGGCGCCCGCGCAGGATTCAAACGGCTCCTAACGCCGCGGATATCGCGCCGCAGCCCCGGAGCCACGGTTTTTTATCTGATGAACGGGAGGCGCGGGGTTTAGGCGACTTCATAAAGGAACGGAGAAATGAACTCATCCATACGGCATGAGCAGGCCGCTTGACTTGACTCTGAGTCAGTCCGCTCTTCTTACGCAGTGTGAGCAAGTCTTTGTTCGTTCGGTCGGGGTTTTACTAGTGTAAAACGGTGAGGGGTGCCGTGCAGTTGTGTCGAAGAATGACTTGGGGTTTGGGGGGGGGGCTAAAGGCATGTTTTAAGGTATAAATATTTAAGGTATGAATCTGGCAGAATCTTCCTCATATTGTATCTGTGACTAAACAAGACATAATAGGCCTACATGTGTGTGATGAGATCTCCAGGAGATATAATGTAGATTGGTCGATGCTGCTGGTTGGGGGGGGGGGGGGGGGGGGGGGTCTTAATGTGCAAGCTTACTGTACATCTCTATTGAGCAAGCTTGCAAAAGAGAACATTGGATTCATTTATGAAAAAGAAACAAAAGCCAAAAGTCTTCATCCTTGAAAGAAAAAATCCCAAAAACGACAAAGTAATAAATAACAAACTAAATAAATAAAGAAAAACATTTCCCCTCCCTCACATCCAATTTAATGCCAGCGTAGGGGCGGTTATGGTGGAGGGGCAGTTTGTCCAGGAGCGCGGACTCCTCGGTGTCTGAGAGTAACAGGGAGATGAAGGGCATATTTCAGGCTTGATTTACTCAGAGACCTTCCCCGCGAATCGTTACGACTCTTCGGGGGAGATGAAGCGGGGGGGTCAGGGAATCGGCGTGCGTAATGGTCATTTCGATAATGGCCCGGCGCATGCAACGGAAAACATACTGTACACAATTAGGTGCCGCGGCGCTAATGACAAGCCCCAGTTTTTATGGCCCCCCCAGACCCCCCCCCCAGACCCCGCCCCCCCCCTTCAATCCTGCCGAGGGAACCCATGTCAGCCAACGCCGGCCGGACGCGACTTTATTGACGCGACAAGCTAACATTTCCCGACGCGCAAAAACAAACACTTTTTTTTCCCCCCGTCTCTTCGCTCTCCTCTCTTTTTTCCCTCTCTCCTTCTCTTCGTGGCCTTCGGAGAAGGGGAGAGGAAACAGAGAGAGAGAGAGAACCCAGAGGAGGATGCATATGCAGGAGCGGCGGAGCGGCGAAAGTTCCCCGGCGGTTCAGCGTGTCACTTCCTGTTTGATTTATTGCGTCGGTCAAGGTCCTGCTAAAGTGGGTGGCTTCAGAAAAAAAAGAAAAGAAAAAAAAGAGAATGTCTTTATGTGTGTGTAGAGACCGCGTGTTTGTCGAGCGAAATGCGTTTCTCGAAACGCAATCGGATATGTGGCTTCAAAAAAAAAAAAGACTTTGTATTTGAAATCAAACGGGAACGTGCGCGGTCCACAAAGGAAGCATCGCGGGGCCGAGCTAATATTTGCACAGACTGCATTCATGCATAGGAAAGGAAATGTGCAGTGAGATTATGTTTGTTCACGTGTAACGTTACATCCATATTTCACAACTGTGAGTCAGAATAAGAAAGTCATGCTAAAAAAAAAAAATAGCATGTGAAGTGCATTTTGGTTAATTACCACAGGTGGTAATTAAAAAGCAAAATTTACGATTTTTTCACACCAGGGCATTGTCAGCAGCAGCAAGCTGACTTGCTTTCAGCAGTTGTCTCCGATAAACCCCTCCACCCTCTGAATACTCTAAAAATGATTTTTTTGGGTGTGGGGGGGGGTCATTTTAAACGACCCTTGTAATAAGGGGTTTTAGTAAAATGGCGAGCGTACAGCACGGATTCGCTGACAGGACGATAACTTTGGGCGCGCGCTTCATGTCCTTCTTTCGCCCGCGTCCTCTCCCGCGCGGGAAAGAATCGGTTTGCCCCGTACGCCAGATGGGCGATTGACGGTGGCGGGCGAATCTCAGTGAGGGGTACGGTGGCTGAATTGCAGAGCGTGGTCGTTAGGGACTGGGGGGAGTATAACCCCAGGGCTGTCTGGGCGTACCCCGGAGGGGCTGTGGCTCTGTGCGACCGGTGTTAGGGCCTGTGGCTCTGTGCTTCTCCTGGAGAGGCTGGTTCTGCTAACCCCAGGGCCTGTGGCTCTGTGTTTCTCCTGGAGAGGCTGCTGTGCTAACCCCAGGGCCTGTGGCTCTGTGCTTCTCCTGGAGAGGCCACTGTGCTAACCCCAGGGCCTGTGGCTCTGTGCTTCTCCTGGAGAGGCTGGTGTGCTAACCCCAGGGCCTGTGGCTCTGTGCTTCTCCTGGAGAGGCTGGTGTGCTAACCCCAGGGCCTGTGGCTCTGTGCTTCTCCTGGAGAGGCTGGTGTGCTAACCCCAGGGCCTGTGGCTCTGTGCTTCTCCTGGAGAGGCTGGTGTGCTAACCCCAGGGCCTGTGCTTCTGTCCTCCTTCTGCAGGTTCTTTCTGAAATTCTTCCTCAAGTGCAATCAGAACTGCCTGAAGAATGCGGGGAACCCCCGAGACATGCGCCGCTTCCAGGTAACTCGCTAAATCTCTCTGACACACACACTCACACACACACACACACATACACGTGTTTGTATTGCTATACTTGTGAGGACTTACCATTGACTTACATTCATTCCGTAACCTCTAACCCTAACCCTAACCCTAACCCTAACCCCAACCACTACATGCCTAACCTTAACCCTGACTTTAACCTAATCGTAACCCTAACCCTAACCCTAAAACAGCCTCTTGAACTTGTGGGGACCAGCAAAAGGTCCCCACCTTGCGTAGTTTTCCTCATTGTTTTATGCTTGTGGGGACATTTGGTTCTCACAAAGATAGGTAAACATGCATACACACACACACACACGCACACTCACACATACACACACTCTCACACACACACTCTTACACTCACACACACACACACACACACCTACACACACTCATACACACTCACACACACACTCACACTCACACTCATAGACACTCTCTCACACACACACTAAAACACACACACTCTGTCATACACACACACACACACACACACACACACACTCATACACACACACACACTCACACACACACACACACACACACACACACACAGTCCACCCATAATCGCTCCAGTGAGCTCAGTCCTGTGCTTATTCCTAAGCAGGAAGTGCTGAGCCTGCATTAGGCATGGGTCAGAGCAGGAGCTTCCTGGTCCAGTAGAACAGGTGACCCGCACTGCTTCGCAGGGATGTTTAAACTGGCCGAGGGCAGGGCAGCCGGGGCAGCTCTCAGGAGGGGCCCGCAGGGGGGCCCTCAGGGGGGGCCCTCACGGGGGGCCTCAGGGGACACAGGGCTGGAGCTGCTCCAGCTTTTTCATATTCAGAGCTCAGTCAGTCTGAGTGGGAGGCAAGGCTCTGGTGGATTCACCCCAGATAGCTGGCTTGGGTACAGCTCACTGAATAATGATTGGCCTGCATTACACCTTTTATACACACACACATATATGCACGCACAGAAATATGTACACGCACTCACAGGCATAGACACACACATATGCACATACATATACATACAGAAACACACACACACACACACATATGCACATACATATACATACAGAAACACACACACGCACATATGCACATACATATACATACAGAAACACACACACGCACATATGCACATACATATACACACAGAAATACACACACACACACGCATATGCACATACATATACATACAGAAACACACACACATGCACATACATATACACACAGAAATACACACACACACATATGCACATACATATACATACAGAAACACACACACACACACGCATATGCACATACATATACATACAGAAACACACACACACACACACATATGCACATACATATACATACAGAAACACACACACACACATATGCACATACATATACATACAGAAACACACACACACACACGCATATGCACATACATATACATACAGAAACACACACACACACATATGCACATACATATACATACAGAAACACACACACACACACGCATATGCACATACATATACATACAGAAACACACACACACACACGCATATGCACATACATATACATACAGAAACACACACACACGCACATATGCACATACATTGCACACACACAAACACACACATGCACACACATATACACACAGAAATACACACACACACATATGCACATACATATACATACAGAAACACACACACACACACGCATATGCACATACATATACATACAGAAACACACACACGCACATATGCACATACATATACACACAGAAATACACACACACACACGCATATGCACATACATATACATACAGAAACACACACACATGCACATACATATACACACAGAAATACACACACACACATATGCACATACATATACATACAGAAACACACACACACACACGCATATGCACATACATATACATACAGAAACACACACAACACACACACATATGCACATACATATACATACAGAAACACACCACACACACATATGCACATACATATACATACAGAAACACACACACACACACGCATATGCACATACATATACATACAGAAACACACACACACACACATATGCACATACATATACATACAGAAACACACACACACACACGCATATGCACATACATATACATACAGAAACACACACACACACACGCATATGCACATACATATACATACAGAAACACACACACACGCACATATGCACATACATTGCACACACACAAACACACACATGCACACACATATACACACAGAAATACACACACACACATATGCACATACATATACATACAGAAACACACACACACACACGCATATGCACATACATATACATACAGAAACACACACACACACACATATGCACATACATATACATACAGAAACACACACACACACATATGCACATACATATACATACAGAAACACACACACACACACGCATATGCACATACATATACATACAGAAACACACACACGCACATATGCACATACATTGCACACACACAAACACACACATGCACATACATATACACACAGAAATAGACACACACATGTATGCACATACATATACACAGAGAAATATGCACTCACAAACACACAAACACACACACAGACATATTTTTGCCGAGTGGTAGGATTCTTATTCGTTTAATACACCACAAACCACAGAGAAAGCGTATGTTTCTCATCTCTTCTGTTTGTTAATGTGGGATTTAAGAGGTGCTATCGGTTGCGGTTACATTTCGGTGTAGTGCACAAACGGGAGGAGGGGGAAGTGTGTTTTACGGGGGGGGGAACGGCGCTCTCTCCGCGCACGCGGCCGCCCTCTGAGCCGCGGGTCGGGCTGGCGGGAGCGGGGGCCCCAGCCAGGCGGGAGCGGGGGCCCCAGCCAGGCGGGAGCGGGGGCCCCAGCCAGGAAGAACCGCGCGGGAGTGCTTCTGATTGGGTCTGGCCGAGCCACGCCCACCACGCTCCGGCTCACAGCTTTCATATTCACACGAGCGGACTGTGCGTGTATGCATGCACGGGCACTCACAAGACAACTGAGGGTAGCTGTCATGCTTCTATATATATATATATATATATATATATATATGTGTGTGTGTATATAATATATATATATATATATATATATATATATATATATATAGAGAGAGAGAGAGAGAGAGAGAGAGAGGGATGTCAGAAAGCCTTGGGTGATTTTGTGTGGATTGTGAGAATGTGTGTGTGTGTGTGTGTGCAGTGTGCAGAGACATATAAAATGAGAGCTATCCTCGATTGCCTTGAAGGAGCTGCACGTAGGCTCATAAACGCGGAGCTCCTTCAGCACGATTGAGAGCTGGCGTTCATTTCTCGTACGTCGGCGCGGCTAGCGGCATCGACTCGCGCGGGAGGGGGCGGGCCGGTCCCCGTAGCCCCAGCGACGCGACGGTCCACCCGGCGACGGTGCGGCTGCCGGTCACGCGAAAAAGAGCGTGCCCCTCTCTCTCCTCATTAAACCACCCCCCACACCCCCACAGCCCCACCCCTCCACCCCCCCCACCCCCACACCCCCCCCCCCCCCCCCCCCTCCCTGAAGGTTCAGCCGGACTCAGCAGCGGTGTCAGGCCCTCTGCGCTGCCTCGACACCTTGTGGGGGGGGGGGGGGGGGGCGGATGGGGGAGGGACGAGCTGTCACTCACTCCACACAATACTCCCCTCGTCCCCAGGAGCTCTTCCCACGTCTACAAGTGGCCTGAGCGCCTGGACCAGAGCTGCTCTCTGCCCCCTCCCTCCGTCGGCACGGTTTCCCTCTCTGTGAACGGCCCAGCTACTCGCTTTGCCCTCCGCCTTCCAGCAAAAACAGAGCCTCTCGTCATTTATTCTGTTGTCTGGACTTTTTTTTTACGATGTGGAAAAAAAAATCACCGTGACATCATTTCCAGACAAAAATATCATCCATGTGATATGACTGTATTATTATAATAATAATAATAATAATAAAAATAATAATCATGATCATCATCATAATAATAACCATCATAATAATAATAAATGGATATACCATCCCCTCCACTATAGTTTGCTTATTGTACATGTGGAAATTAATTTTATTAAAATGAGGTTCCCACAGTATAAATACATACGGTGTATATGCACAGCTGAAGGCCTGGCATTTTAATTAATATCGCCGGGCCCTGCGGTTCTTGGCTCCGCCTCCAGTCTGGGGGCCCAAACGCACACGGTGCCATTTCCAGGGGCCGCTCTCGCAGATGTGCCCGCCTAGGTGCTCTCCTGGCACGGTCTCCTGCATCGCACGCACTCCGTTCCAGTTACTGCCGCGAAGCAGCTGGAGACCGGGGGGGTGTGGGTGTGGGGAGGGGGGCTGCTATCCATCATCCACGGCCTGGCTCAGCTCCGGGCCCCGGGACGGAGCCAGAATGGAGGCCTTTCGCTGGCGAGGAAACGCAGGAATTCCGCGGACGCGCCGAGGCGGTCCGACTGGGGAGCGGAGCGGGTAGAAACACGCTCTCCTGAGTGGAAACGCGCTCGCCGTTCACACTATCTGTTTACATACACGGAAAAGCCCCCTTTGTCACCAAACATTACACACGCGTGCAAAGAGAAAAAGGGGATTGTTGGGGAGGAGGGGTGTCCACTTACCACAAAGAAGGAGGCCTACTGATTTATTAATCAGGCTGTGGTGAAAATCCTCGTGTCTGTTTGAATGGGGTAGTAAAGTGAGGTGAGGTCTGATTAGATAAGCCCGGCGATCGATATGACGATACATCGAAGGAAGGGCAGCAATTAAAGCGCAAACCCAGAGCTGGTGTCCGAGGCTGATAGAGGCAGGAAGAGCATTTCAGCGAGCCGCGCTGCTTCGCTGTCTTAATGCGTGAATTAAACCGTAATTAGCAGAGCCGGGTTTGACCGGAGGTGGAGGAAAACAGTGTAATGGACAGAGGGGCTCGGATGATTGATGGGTGTCAGCCCCCAGTCCAAGGAAAGCATGACCGAGGTGCTCAGTGCACATGTCCGCATTTATACCTTACCCACAATGCATCTCTCACCGTGCTACTGAATAATCGTCACCCCCCTCTTGGCAAAATAAATAAAAGAAGTGGTGACAATATTTATAACAAGCACACAAATATCCATCCATCCATCCATTATCTATATCCGCTTATCTTGGGCAGGGTCGCGGGGGGTGCTGGAGGCTATCCCAGCATGCATTGGGTGAGAGGCAAGAATACACCCTGGACAGTTTGCCAGTCTATCGCAGGGCATACACACCATTCGCTCACACACTCATACCAATGACCAATTAAGAGTCTCCAACTAGCCTAGCTGAGCACAGAAAGTGTTTAAGACGTAAAGCAGCTGCTGTCTGCCTTCCGGTGCGTCGGCACCGAACGTGGCGGCTGCACGCGCCCGCCGGTTACAGATTGCGTAATGACGAGCTGCGCGCCCTCACTCCCGTTGCAGGTGGTTGTGTCGACGACCGCCAACGTGGACGGCCACGTGCTGGCGGTGTCGGACAACATGTTCGTGCACAACAACTCCAAGCACGGCCGGCGGGCACGCCGGCTCGACCCGTCTGAAGGTACGCCTCCCTATCTGGACAATGGTAGGCACGTTTTCGCATTCCCCTTTCGTTTGCTGCTCCGCCCCCCCCCCCTCTCCCCTCCCCCCCCTCCCCTCCCCCCTCTCTCTCTCTCTCACTCCGCACATCTCTCTCTCCTCTCCTCTCCTCCGTCCCGGGATGCACGCTCTGCCACGCCCTCGCTCTGCAGCCCCCTCCTCCTTCTCTTCTTTACCGTTTCCTTTTTTCACCCACTCTATCGCTTCCTGTTACTTTCTGCTTCTTTTCCACTTTAGGTATTATTATTATTATTATTATTATTATTATTATTATTATTATTATTATTATTATTATTATTATTATTACTATTATTCCTGCCATCATTATTATTACTATTTACTATTGTCATTATTATTATTATATAATAATAATAATAATAATAATAATAATAATAATAATAATAATAATAATAATAATAATAATGTTATTATCATTACTGTCATTGTGCATATATAGAAAAGAATGGTTTACTGTAGATTAAACTTTTTTAACCCCCATTTCCAAACAAATGTCAAAATGTTTCCCGCCTTGTGTGAGCTTGATGTCCAATTGCACATTTGTTGTGAAAAAAAAAAACAACAAAAAAAAGAAGAAAAAATCCATGATCAAATCTGCAAAGAATTTGGCGTGAGGTCAGTTTCCTGTTGCTGGGTTCTGCTGGGGCCAATGAAAGCTGAGGAGGCTCGTATGAGAAAACAGGGCCCAGTGTTTTTCTTCCAGCTCGTTCCGTGTGATTGACTGATTGCCAGGTCCGAGGGAGAAATCCTGGAGCGGGGCGGCCTGGGAAATTCGGACGCGAAGCGCGCTAGGCGCGACCTCCTGACCCCTGACCGACTCCCGCGTTTGGATCGCATTCAGTTATTCTGCAAAGACGTTGTGGAAAAATTGAGCTGGCGAGAAAGCATTTGCTTATCTTTACACTGTGTGGCAACGATAGGCTTTCCAGGGAGCAGTAACATTTAGAATAACAGCGCAAACACTTTTCCTGGTATGCTGACCTTTTCTTTCGCAAACACACATAATAATAATAATAATAATAATAATAATAATAATAATAATAATAATAATAATAATATTACCAAAGCAATTAGAATATATAATGTCTTCATATTGTTTATGAATTGAATGACTAAGCTACAGGAGAATTGTATAATATAATATAAATATATATAGAATTGTTGCCCTAAGCATTAAAGTCATTATACCTATACCTAGTGATGTAATGTTTTTCAGTCTCATATTCATTGCATGGTAGGTGTGTTTTGCCTAGCAACCAGCTTTAATGAGAAGAGCAATTAAAGAGGTTGAGCCCTGTCTCCCAGTCTTTAAGGTCCCCTGGGAACAGACAGGCGTCTACCATGGTTCCTCTCTCACCCTCCTCCACTTGGCCACCACTCCTGCAAAGCCTGATCCCATCCCCCCTTTAATCTTTATTTCATTTCAAGATCTGTCAGTTGAACTATTTTGCTGCTTGTCTTTTGATGATGTAGAAGTTGTAAACAAATAACTGTAAGCACAGCCAGAGGAAATGACCATCGCAAATGTGTGTTCTGTAGTTGTTGCATTTTGCATGGAAGGTGCATTTGCAGGCAAAATTCAGACTAGTTGCTTTATTTGTAAGACATACACACACACGGACATATGCATACAGAACCCCTACCCCATCCCACATTTAGCAGCTTTGCACGTTCTCTTTCTTTGAAAATCCCATGTTTATTGTGATCACTTTCACTTAAAATCTATGGCTAAAATACCATCCACATAGTTTTCGCCCTACCGCATTCCTGAAAATGCTGTAGGGCAGTTAAAAATGCTCTTATACCCCTCTGGGTCGGACATTCAAACATGAGCAGAGTCGTTGAGAGAGCAGGAGCTACAGTAATAAAATCTAATCCCTTCCATGACGGCCATAAAAGCCAGACTGCAGGTAGTCAGACGGTATGCTTTAGATTAGCAACACATTCTTTATGGGGACGGAGAATCCCTGGGAGATCCGAACACCCGTGTCCGTACGAAGCTTCTGCTCACTCGGTCCTCGTTAGCCCATAATCTGATACTCAAAAGCAGTGTCCGCAAACTCTCAATTAATTCCAGCCACTGCTCCTGCTGCTGCTACCGCATAGGGTGGCTCTGTTGAATCACTTTAAAGATCACAGTGCTGTGAAAATTATTTACACTGGCTGAATATAACCTCTGGTAATGTGCTGTAGAGCTGATTTTTCCCATCACACCATAACACTGACAAGCACACACACACGCGCACGCTCGCGCAAACACACATACGCGCGCGCACACACACGCTATTGTTTGCAAGTTAGTAAACGGCTCGGGCACCACCGCGAGCGAGCTCACAGCCCAAGGCCTTCAGCGGGGAAGTGATTTGCATGCCAAGTGCCTGTAATGCTGTTAGGTTTATGCAATAAAGACAAGCGAATCCAGGCTGCGGGGTTTTAGCGCGTTAAAGGGAACAGATGGCCAGAGGAGAGGTAAAAGGTATAATCCCATCAGCTGTAGTATCAGCCCGCCATCTGGACACTCCGCGCCACAATTACGAGACATTTTAGCACGCAGAACAAAGAAGTCTTCATAAAGCGAGATTAGACCTGTTTGAGTGTCTCAATATTGCGAGCCGGGAGAAAGGTGACGCACTCCGCCGTGTTTCCGGGGAAAAGCGCGATGATTAGAGCCGGAGACTGTTTACTAAATAACACGCGGGGGGCTTTGATAGTCCGCCGGGTTCTCTTGGCTGCTTGACTGTCCACTTGAAACACAAAAGATTTGTCATACAACCCGTATGATTTGTCGGTGTGATGAGCGGTACTGATACTACGGTTCTGCCACAGTCCGTGCATAATTATCTGAAGATGTCACAAAAATGCCTCGCGCGTGTTCACAGAATAAACGAAGAAAACATATTCTGTTTATTTAGATGCTGTGTCTACATTTTCTGGTCCGTTTGTATATTTTTTTCACGAAAAAGAAAATAAATATAACATAGCTACTTTAAATTTGTTGTTACTTTTACAAACCATGCGATTAGATATCCTTGAGTGTGTCCCAGTTTTGGTAGGAGTCCTCGAAGCGGCCGTATTAATTCCCCCTGCTAATTCTCTAGTCCTTTTAAACTAAGTCCAGAAAGGACACGGTGATACGAACGCACGTCGCCAATTTCCAGGCCTGTTGCTGCAGTCGCCTTGCGCTTTAATTTTCATTATCCTCTTGCGAGCCCAGCGCGCGTATATCATTAGATCTCTAACACAGCCGGTGTAATTCAGTTTGCCATGGTTCCCACCGAACACATGTTCTCCCTCTATATGTGCATTGAAATGTATGCAAATGCGGGCAGAAGGGAGACGGCTTAAGGCTCAGACGTCCTCGTGACGGTCTCTGTGCTATTTCCGTGGGAGGCATAGCAAATTCCGAGGCAAAGCGCCGCGGTCTAAGGCCGCAGCTGCCAGACGGCCCCTCTTGTGCCGAGACCCGCTTTTTGTCCCAACTCCCCAACCCCCCGCCCATCCCTTCTCCCTCTCACCTACAAAGTAAATTTGTTTACTGTAATTTTTGGTGAATTATTTGCTATAATTGGCAGCGCTGATGAAGGTCACTCCCTTTGAGAAGGCATGTCTGTCTTCAGAGGGTTGATCCTTTTCAAACGCCGTGCCTGCAATTAAGAAAAGCAAATGTCACTCGCGAGCCTCAGAAATGAAAATTTGTATGAACTTATTAGCATGAAGTCAACAGTGCTAGTTAAGGGCATGCTCCCGGTGTGTGTGCTCGGAGCCTCCGCTGCGCTGGGGAGATGCGCGCGGAATGAGCAAATATAACCTCCACTAGTCCAACATTAAAGCAAACAAAGGGAGCTGCCTCGCCTGAAGTGTTCTACACAACAATAGTTAATGTGATTCAACTGGACCTGGCTGCCTGCGGTGGGCCATAGGAAGGGACTGCGCTTCGAAATAGCTCGCCAGTTCATATTTTACGGCTTTATTAAAATGAAATATTCAGAAATAGGCTGTTTCTATTTTAACATTGTAGCGGTATGTGCGAATAACACATTAAATGGTGAAAATAGAGAATAGCGCGCTATTGCTAAAAGATAAGCAAAAAACAATCTCAGAACCATTTACTGTAACAGTTTCAGTTGTACTGAAAGGCTTTGCAGATAGCAGAATATCCCATGTGAATTATTTAGGAGGCTAGGTGTTCGTTGTAAACCTAGATGGGCGGCTACACCGACAGTAAAAGCGATGTAACAATAAAGGTGTAAGGTTAAAAAAAAATCTGCGGGTGATTCAGGTTGAGTTGAGGACAGATAATTGAGATTTGTAATCGCAAAAAGCGCAAATCTTTAGTATCCGCTCCTCTACTTAGCATTAAAGTCGGAGTACAAAAGCCATCCAAGCCGCTGAAAAATGTCTGTCAACACCATGTAAAAGAAGATCTGATCAAAGCGGAGACCAAAGCGGTTCACGCGGGGCGCGCGCCCCCCTCGGCCCCAGCCTGACTGTGTGTCAAGGAGCGGCTGCTGTGAGACAGTTGTGCTCGTGCGTCCGCGATCATGCTGCGCTCCACATGCCATCCATACCGGTCTAATAAGGCATGCAGGTTTCAAAACTGAAATTGGAACTTCCCATCGATGGCTCATAGTTATTAAATTAAATGCATGCCTGTTCACTGACCAGATAGATCAGTCTCTCTGTTTATCTCCCTGTCCCAAATTCGCGTGGATAGCGTTTTAAAATTCAAAGCTCATGTGCCACGGTCTCCCTCAATCACTCTATTTACGCTTCTAGACCAGTGAAGTAAAACAGAGAAATCGACAGCATGCGCAACACGCTGCTTAGTATGTTTAATAGCCAACATCGCCCGAAGGCATCAATGCATTGTCTCCAGCTAGAACAGCACTGCCTCGCGTTTATAGTGTAAACATTAAGTTAACGGTTTTCTGTAAGTAGGCTACATGAGGTCGGTGATATGTGATTGTGCTTTTTACGTGTGACGGCACTATCATTCACTTTTTCTATTGATTTGAATGCTGTGCTGCTGGGAAGGTGATTTGCTTCGCTATTACGCAAAGATAGGTCCTAAATTCTCGTTTTTTCTGCCTTGTACAAGCAGCTACACCGTGCATAAAAGCCATTAGCCCCAGCGAAGGATGGACCACGGGCGGAGCAACCGTTATCATCATCGGCGACAACTTCTTCGACGGCCTGCAAGTCGTCTTCGGCACTATGCTGGTGTGGAGTGAGGTGCGTTTTTCTCTTTTGTAATTTCAGTTTAATTGTTTCCAGCCATTTTGTTTGCCATTAAGTGAAACGGTTTGCTGGTTTGTAACACCGACTGAAAAATGAAGCAATTACTGATATTCCCACTTTTCCCGTAACATATTTTATTATTAATAAAGAGACAAAGGCAGTGCACCGAGGTTATAAAACTTAGTTTTAACAAGCCACACGGAAAAAAAAAAGTTCAGCATCAGTTCAACTTTTAAAGATTAAACCATGATGTCTATCAGAGTTGAACTTGATTCTGTGTGTATGATTTTGACCCTGCCTAATGCACATGGCAAAGATTTTCAGAACAACTTTTAGATGGTCAATTGAATATACAGCACATGTAAAGAAAACAAAAACTTGGACGAGAGTGTGCGCATGTTAAATTAAGTTAAACAACTGCCAAGTCCTCTGTTTGGACTGTTAAAACCGGTCCGGCTCCCAGTACAATTGAACAATTAGCGCTGAGAAATCAGTGGGAAAGGGGAGACATATGGAAGCCATTTAGGACTGAACAATGCCCTCTGGCCTTTCCTGCAAGACTCTACGCCAAGGACCATTTGCAGACATTTTCTTAAAAAAAAACAACAACTGTAGAACCTTGAATTTGAATGCATGGGGAGGATGGGGTGTGGGGGTGGGGGACGTGTTAGCTGACTGGCTAATTTCATCTGAGCGATTATATTCAAATGGAACGAGGGTGCTGTTGTTATCGGCGGCCATCTTGGAGCGGCCTGCTGAAGCGTGATCTGCGATTCTTCCAGCTGATAACCCCCCACGCCATCCGGGTCCAGACCCCGCCCAGGCACATCCCGGGCGTGGTGGAGGTCACCCTCTCCTACAAATCCAAGCAGTTCTGCAAAGGGGCGCCGGGGAGATTCGTCTACACCGGTAAGGCTCGTGCTCGCTGTCCCCCTCTCTCTCTGTGCGGTCGGCCGCTCGCCCGTTACCGCCCGGCTGCGGCCCTGGGGACGGCCTTCTCTCGGGCCCGTGGGGCGTGTGGGAGTGGCAGAGTGGGGTGGCAGAGTGGGAGTGGCAGAGCGGGGTGGCAGAGCGGGTGTTTAGGGGGTACTGCTCTGTGTAACTCTATGTGTCCATATAGAGCCAGGCTCAGGAAGGCTGCCAGGGCCTGTTGAGCTGAAGTCCAGTACAGTGACTCCCCTGACCCGTCCCTCTGGTCCCTGTGCTTCTCAGATAAACAACTTTCTGCTGGGAGCAGTGTGTGTGTCTGCTGTGTGCATGTGTGCTTATGCGTGTGTGTGTATTTGTGTGTGTGTGTGTGTGTGTGTGTGTGCGTGTGTGAGAGAGAGAGTGTGTGTGCATACGCATGTGTGCTTATGTGTGTGTGTGTATGTGTGTGCTTGTGTGCGTATGAATGTGCAAGTGTGTGAGAGAGAGTATGTGTGTGTGTGCATACACGTGTGTGTGTGTGTGGTTTTATCTGCACTGGGTGTGGTGTGTGTGTGCTTGTGTGTGTGTGTGTGTGGGTCTATCTGTGCTGCGTGTGGTGTGTGTGTGTGTGTGTGTGTGTGTGAGTGAGTGAGTGAGTGTGTGAGTGAGTGTGTGGGTCTATCTGTGCTGGGTGTGGTGCGTGTGTGAGTGTTAGTGAGTGAGTGAGTGAGTGAGTGAGTGTGTGTATGCAGTGTATGTGTGCGTGAGTGAGTGTGTGGGTCTATCTGTGCTGGGTGTGGTGCGTGTGTGCGTGAGTGAGTGTTAGTGAGTGAGTGAGTGTGGGGGAGGGGGGAGGGGCACAGGTGTGCTGACCTGTCTGACCCGGAAGCCTGTGTCTGCTCTGAAACCCATGAGGGCCGTGAGATGATCACCAGCGCTCGCTCTCCCTATCCGAAACC